>CAMTDV010000017.1:92632468-92634968 GCA_947069175.1 Scalesia atractyloides
ATAATAGTACCGTAACGGCAAAATCGATCTATTCGGAAGTACATTCAAGCTAATAAATACCTTGTGTCAGAATTGAAAAATTCTATGTCTATGACTGGTATCTTTAGTATTTGGAGTTTTCTAGAATCTGAAAGCGAGAACTCCTTTCAAATTTGGGATTTGCGATCCCAGGTAAGATTGGTCCAGGATCATGGCTGGTTCTCCCCGAAATGCTTTGAGGTGCAGCAGTTGACTAGACGGGCTCTAGGGCTATACGGACTCGAACCGTAGACCTTCTCGGTAAAACATATCAAACTTATTATTATCAAAATGATCTGAACTGCTTCAAAGACCCAACATGCATTTTTTGTGCCCGAAATGACATGGACCAATAGGGAAATCCCAATTCATTGGGCCTTTCGATACAATCAAATAGAAAGCCCCCATTTTTTTATTTATTTCATCTATTCCATTCATGGAGATTCCATATTATCCCAAACATTCATGATCTGGATGTGAATGAGTCAAATTACTTCTCCCTAGGTCTATTAGTGAACCCTTCCAGATTAAATCAATAAATTAGAAATTCTAATGAAGTCATTGAGCGAGTGGATAGTCCGGCAAATAGACATCCACAGGAATTAGCTTATCGACTCCACGAACAGTACTATAAGAATCGGTACTGAACATCCCCCTGTAATGGGATCACTCCTTATGGACTCGTTGAGAATGATTCTGGTCCAGTTCGCTTGGTTCATTGAATTCCTGAACGGGTCGCTGTACTAGGTAAGTAAAATAGATCTTAATAAGAAGCGCAATTATCAGGGGCAGCGCTCTACCACTGAGCTAATAGCCCATCGTGCGAGATCTACATCTATCAATTGAAAGGTCCGAACGATCCACAGTTTTTAAAATCAATAGGTCTTCAAATCGTTCATTTGAAATCTTTTCACATATGTAAATATGAAATTCAGATTAACCAAGGCCCCGAAAGGGTCACTAATGAAATACCGCATTTAGAAGTCCATTTACTCTGAAATTTAGACAAGCAAAATGGGAGCAGCCTAAACCGTGAAAACGGGTTTGTGGGAGAGCAATACAAGCGCCGTGCTTAGGCGAAGCGTTCGTTATGGGTTAGCCATACACTTCACATGTTTCTAGCTGCAGCTGCACGAGCTCTTCCTGCGTGCCATAAATGCCCTACGAAGAAGAAGATACGAGAGAATAAAAAGGAATCCAAAATTTCTGCTAGATCTCTTCTTATTTCCCTGGGATTGTAGTTCAATAGGCAAGAGCACCGCCCTGTCAAGGCGGATGTTTTTATGTCAGCAACAGAGGCCCAAGCTTATGGAATTGTTGATCTTGTAGCGATTCAGAGAAAAAATCATGACTATACTTAACAATAAAACGCTCTGAAAAAAAAATCCCAAAGCAGAGTAAGCCTAAGTGGTAGAATTCTGTTTCTAGGAATGTTTTATCATAAAAAAACACCAATACTGAGATCGGCTAGACAAGGCGATAACCAAAAGGAATCACTACAAAAGTTCAGGTCTCTTCACATGAATTAGTAAATTAGACAGGATTCCTTTGCACAGAATAAAAAGTCGTGGCTCAATCTTCAGAAATTTCATCGTAAATCTGAAATACTTATAAAAAAAATGAGAGAGTTCAATTTTACTAAAATAGTTTCATTAGCTCCGAGGTATTATAAAATGAGACTACGACTGCATTTCCACTTGACACCTATCGTAATGATAAACGGCTCGTCTCGCCGTGACCTTCTCTAAAGATATCTATTAACAATAAAATATAGACACCTGGCTCAGTGACTTCATTAGAATTTCTAATTTATTGATTTATTCTGGAAGGAAAGATCCTGTACTATAATTTTACTATGATGAAAAATTCGAAAGCATCACTAGCTTATGCTCTGACCCAGTAGCATGGGGCACGTGGAATCCCGCTCCCGGAATAGTCGAGCCATACCCAACCGAAAAAGGATGTTATCCAGGCGCATTTCAAGTAATTGTAGTGAATAATTTTTAAGGATTCTGTCATTTCGCTGATTCGTACTAAATAACGAGCTAATGAATCCCCCTCTTTTTGCCATTGGACTTCCCAATCAAATTCATCGTAACACTCATAACGATCAACTTTATGAAGATCCATTCTATTCCGGAAGGGTGATATAAAGTCGGTCTTCATCTTCAGGCATCATATTCATAGTTAGCGCCATCTTTTAGAAGGTATTGTTAAAAGATCATCTATTCCTAATGAAATGGATGCGGCGGTAGCTTGTCGGAAACCCAGAGTCTTTACTTGATCCAGGATATGTGATGTATATCCTATGGCAGCATCCACTAATTCGGAACTTAATTTGAAAGCCATATTTCGACCCGGACGTTTTCGGGATGCCGCAATAACCAACGAATGGCAAGTGCTTTTCCTTGTGTGGAAGGCCTATTTCTTTTTTATCCCGAAATGATGAATTGAGCTCGTGTAGGCATTTTGGACGCTGCTA